>CANUEZ040000161.1:3985000-4000000 GCA_948099385.1 Fasciola hepatica
AGAAGATTAAAAGAGGGTGGAGTGAATGTAAGGAATGTTGTCAGACAGAAATCTGTGGTTGAATTTATCGCAAGCATCAAAATGCTTGCTAATGATGAGGTTAGTGAGAATACCGATGTTTATGATGGTACAATGAGGAGGTAGTTACATGGACGTGGTAACCAGATAGAAATCTCTGTCCCTCTTTCAAACCAGGAAAAATTACTGGTGAGAATGCAATATTTCACAAAGTGAAGTACTATAATATACGTCACTCTAAGTTTGCATAGTCCGAACGAAAAATCAAAACTTTCTAAATTTAGTGAAGACTATTGCAACATGATTAGTTCAACGAAGGTTGTGAGTTGGAGTAACTGTTACCTAATGGTGAGAAGAAGCTTTAGGCTGAAGTTGGCCAACAACGGAAATATGTGGAATGTTGCTAATAACATTGGAGTAGAATATCGTCCACACTGAATACCGTAGGGCATATCAGCACGTTAGAGTACATTGTAGAAGAGAGAATTATAATGGTACCGTAACAAAGTTTATTCAGACCGTCTGGGAAGTAATTCGTTTCTGTTAAAGGGACATCCAGGGACAATCAGTGAGATAGAATGAAATGCTGAGCCCCCTGATACAAAGGGAGAAGAGAAAGGAAGTTAGGAAGGCAAGCTGAAGAGTATCAGAGTTGATTTGAAGCGAAGGTGAGTGTCTGCTTGCGACTAGAAGGGCACTTAAGGTAGGACAGTCAACTTCATTATCACGTAGAATACTCAGGAGAGTTACACGACGAAGAGCTCCGAAGGCGCTGGCGTAGTCAATAAAGTATAGTCGAACAGTACACCATTGTGATCAAGAGCAGGAATTACGGAGTTATCAATGTAGCCAACGACATTAGTGGTTGACAGAGAGGGCTTGCAAGAAGATTATGTTGGTTCCCATGAGCGAGATTGATGAATTACGTGATGGAAGAGAAAAATGTTGAGTTCCACAAAACATGTGCAGGTTATTAGATTATATTTGTTGTATCCTTTCTTGGGTACGGATATAATGCGAACAGATCTCTAACACTTGAGGATCGCCTAGGATCAGAACTACGATAAAACGGATTAGCTAGAGAGATTTAACTTTGAAAGATCAGACTTATGGTAACATCGGATATTGCAAGTTAGGGCCATCGGATTTGTCTTGGAATTCTAATTCTAAGGGCGGATCCAGGTGAGACGGGGTTGGGCTCTTGGGAGTCACGACTGGGCAGAAGTACAGGGGATATATTAGAATTTACGGTCTACTGCTGATGCAAATCTTCAACGTTCAGCTTCGAATTAGGCTTGATACAGCGCAACAGTTCTAGGACTTTCCACATCTCCCTACAGTTCTTGTCACTTAGTGCAGTGTCAACTTTCTGTCATACGTTGTACTTCAGTTTTGATGTGCTTGCTTACTTGTTTACGCCACAATGCCAACTAGATCTGTGAACTGTTTACTCCGATCTAAGGAGTCCTTTCGATCGAGAGGAGAAGAACCTATCGGGTTTCAGTAGAACAATGCAAGTCATAGCAGAGGTTATGGAAACTGTTTTAGTGCCCAAAGTATGAGGACGCGTCGTGCAAAGGAAAAAGTCGGTGGAACTTACAAGGACTTAGAACTCATCTAGATACTCAGGTGTACAAACACATTTGCTGATAGTTAGGGATATGTGTTGGGGATTGATCGAACAGTCACTTTTACAGTACACTTCAGGATTAAAAATAATTAATGCAAAATCATCCGAGGTGCCAATGGAGTACGCTTGTACAGACCGAAAGTCCTTGGATAGTTAACTAGTAATGAATACAAAAAGGCATCGTGGCATGTTCAGAAAAGCACACGGTTTTGAAAACTCTGAGTGGGTAAAAATGATAAGTCTATCCTATTGAAATCACCTGATGTTATGCACAAAGACTGAATACGGCATTCAATAAATTATCAAAGAAATGTAGGAGGATCAGGTGCAAGGCCGTTAAAACGGATACGGTAGATTTATGGAAATCTCCTGCTGTCGCGGATAAAGATTGATCAAGCCACATAATAGCAGCTGGAAAGCTCTCTCTCTCTCTGATATCATCACCGAGAGTATCAAGTATAACATTAGATACTGACGAAGACAATATGCCAAAAGGAGATAACAAAATGAGACTTACACGGAATAGCAATGCAACCGATCTCAATCGTGTTGCATGAAAATGGGGACTAAGAGAATCTGCACCGCTTGAGACGAATAATCTCGATTGTTTGTTGGATTCGCAGAATGATATTCTACAGCAGTCTGCACTTCGTCATCATTTTCTCCACATATTCAACTTTGCTGAAAGAGAATTACCTCAGCATCAGATTTGCCGAAACGGGAATGATCATTTGAGAAAAGATGGAATGATGGACTGGGCATTTTGCAAACAGATGTTGTCTTAGAACAGCTCTTCAGTGAGCACGACTCTTTCTAGAGATCCATTCAAAATTTTCGGAAACTGGCGTATTACACGATTTATGAATACTTCGAGTAGTACAGGAAACTGGTAGCCAAACCCTAGGAAATGTTGGGAATACAAAATAAGAACCGTCATAAGATAACCTTCAACCCTGAAAATTAGTTTAACCTCCTGATAGGAAAAAACGGGATTCCTCGGTAAATCACGGACGACAGCGTACCAGTAGTTATAAGCACATACGGTATTCCAAGTCTTCGCACCGGACTCACACATTCGTAAGTCTGTAATTTAGTCAAAAGAGAATTTGACCTTCGGTGTTTTTTTGAAGTGTTCTCCGGGACATCATCATTCACCACAAATGAGACTCTGTTCCACATGTTACGGAGTGCAAACGTCATCAACGGATCAGTTCCACTACATGAAAATTAGATTCCCGATTAGCAACCGTGAAAGTTTCTTGCAATGTTCATTGTGGGGGATATTGGAAATCTTGATCAATGGGTTAGTTATAGCGTGATGTCATATATCCAGCCATTCTGCCTTGCCCCTTGTGGAAAAACATTGGCCACATCATGTCTGCTCATTGGTTGGATCAGCATAATAACCAGGGATGGAGAATCGATCTACTTCTCATCATATGATCAAGATAACAAACAGATACATGATAACTCCGATTAACCAGACAGAAGCTAAGGGGGTTGTTGACTTCGGACTTATCGAAATGCTGAAATTCGGTCGTGATTATCATTCACGCATGCTCATCGGCAGTCACAGAATAGGAATTTACCCTAAAATCGTCGTCCCCAAATCTCAGTGATTATTTGGTAATGAATGTCATGTGACCAGTATCGTGTTTAATTGGCAAGTTTCTTTGGATGATATCAAACACGACAGGGAACAAGCAATATTTGCCAAACTCAAACTGTACACGTCATCAGCAAACTCCAATTGATTTTCGAGAAAACAAATTTAATTTGAACGTTGTCCATACAAACGGAGAATGTTCGTAAATCACTCTTTATCACACTCATTCCTTGGGACTATTCGTACATGTCCTTATTCTTTAAAACTGCCTCACAAATTCTAGAACATCTCAATGTAATCCCACTTGATCTTGGTCGACTAGTTCAGACATGTCCACGATCGATGATCCACGAAGGACACTAGAGTGTGTAGAGAATCGATTAGTTCACAAAAGTAGTAGAAATCCATGTTCGTTTTTGATCGGGTAATTTCTTTCTCTCTGAAACAATCCATCGATTATTTTCTTCCGCTTGTACCTCGTTCACAGTGGTGGGCAGGCGGACTTTCTCAGACTAACAGTCAGTTGAAGTAGAGGACATCCACTTCTGAGATGCGGTTTGATCAACTTGGATAGTTATTCGCCTAACTGATTCGAATGTGTGTACCGTCATGATTTTTCGTGAGGGAATCGACAACACGAATGCACAACAAATCCCACTACAGTGGCCACTAAATATGACATAATCAATGATCCGATGAACAGTGTAATCGCTAACGAGAACAATGCGATTAGACCGACAATGGAAAGGATGTTTATTCTACATTGATCAAACACTTCCACTTCTTTCTAAGTGAAACTGATCGTCTGAATAACTTCCTTGGTTTATATTAATTCAGAGGTTTGATAATAAATAACTGAAAATACTTGTTCACTTCGTGTGTTTTCTCAATGATTGATGGGAGATTTTCGTGAATTGGTTACTCGACGAAATTGAATGAACAGTTGTATTCAGTAATCTTTTCGTTTCCATCCGATTGCAACTAAGAATACATATGGTTTTACCAAGAAGAGATAATACTAGCCAGGCACACTAGCACAGCTTGCAGGTGAAACTGTACTAAGAAAGTTTTGACAGAACCGTTGTAAATGAAAACGACATCCGCCTCTGAATTCCGGTCTGACCAACTTGGACTAATGTTCGACTGATTGATTCGAGTTTGTGTGTGTGTGTGTGTGTGTGTCGTCATCATTCTTTGTGGAGCAATGCACAACATCTGAATCTTGACTACCACAAGCAGTGTACCGTCTGAACCATGAGGTCACACACGGTGAGTTTCGAATGTTTTGCACATTGGGATCAAATTGGTTGCCCATAGAAATCACCGCAGCGGAAGCAAAACCAGTTACTTAATTCCTATGTAACTACAAGTACTAAGATATCCGGTTTCCAAAACTACGTAATGGGACTGAGCAGATTTGAAAATTATTTTGAACCGATCTAAATGTTAAAATTGTTTGACCTTGGTGAGATTCGAACCCACATATGGTTCAAACTTTGAACAACAATATTTGACGACTTAGGTAGAAGACTACAAGTTGTTGTTCATTAAACTCAGTGATAAATTTAGACAAATGTTTACAGTAATCCGAATTTATGTATCTGACATTTTTTGGAGTTAATTGGTTGTGTTTTGATTGTTCATTGGAGTGAAATTGTTGGAGTTCACGTGTGGTGGATCAGAATCCCATTGTCATTTTCACAGAACGAAATGTGTGTGTGTTTGTGTGTGTACAATGCTTCGCCATCGATCCTTTATCTCCTCAACTTTCAGCTCATGACTGTGGGAAAACTGTTTCAGATTACCGTTCGAGGGCTAAGTTATGAACGTGTATATTCAATGATGAATGGACGTTATCCGATATATTTTTTGGTGAGATATTCCCGTTTATGTATAAAAATGCTGGTGATGCGAAAAGTTTGTATTTTCAATATCTCAATTCAAGGAATATTGGATACATTGAGGGAGCCTAGCCGGGAGGATGAATTCAATAAATTGTGAGCTATATGTGAACACTTACTCACGGGCAGGATGTGGATAGAGTACACATGTGAGATTCAACTTCGTGTTCTCAGTGAGTGATGGGAGATCTTCATGAATTGGTTACTCGACAAAATTGGGGCAAAATTTGCATCCAGAAATCTTTTTGTTTTCTACCCAATTAACAGATGGAGGCAATACCACCTAGGCACATTACCACAGTTTGCTGAAAAAAGTGTGGTAGGTAAGTGTTGTCGAAACCTTTTAGAATGATCGGAATATCTACAAGTGACAAGCTTTGTAACACAGTTTTTCGGGAGATCGGCTTGGTCAACGAACGGGTTGAGTCGGTTGTGTATAAAGCTGGACGTCCAAATCTCATGGTTCCTTCGTATCTCACTTGTGTGTGTGTGTGTGTGTTTGTTTGTTTGTTTGTTTGTTTGCACGTGTTTGTATGAATGTGCGCAGCCTCACTGTAAACTTTGAATTTCTCGCAAAATTTATTCCCAGTTTTCGCACCAGCGACCGGTGGTGGTCAAATGGCCATCACGGCTTGCTTCCAACTCTTCGGTCCCGCGGTCGAATCATACTTCCGCCTTCGGTCATCCCCCCCTCTTCATTTCCTGAAATATTGTACCATTATTGCATAATAAAAGGAAGTAAATCATAAGATAAAAAGACCAGTCGATTTGTTGTGGATTCCGAGTTATAATCACATGAAAGTTTTGACGAATGGACTTTATGTGACGTTCATGGTAGTAAAGAGTTGGCTCCTTACAGGGCATGAACATCAAAGCACCCATGTTTCACGGCCATGGAAACATCGAGAGTAGGCTGCTTCTATAACTCGTCATGGCTCCAGACGAGATGAGATGTTCTTTACTGATAAGCTTGGCAGCTCCTGTTAGGGTCTTGGACATACATTTCGTCGTACGTCCGATGTGCCAAGTAAGGAAAATAACAGTGAACTGATATATAATGAGATATCTAGTCCCGACGAAACAAATGGTATACGTGGGTGGACATAAATTGTGGACTGTTTTGGTCAGTTGTCTTTTCAGTATTTCACAAGTCATCAATATTTGAATAGGATTTTTCTCAGCCTTGAGCATTTTCTCCTTTTGTACATTTGAAGATGGTAACTGCCCAACACCGTTTACTTCCAAAGTGAGATAAGAGTAATCAAGGGTCTCACTTTAACACTATTCTATGAAGTCCTCCATTGATTTTAGGCCAATCTTTGTGAGGTATTTCAAGTAAGTCAATAATGAGTGTCTCGTAGCTGTAATCCTTTGAACATGTCGCATTTGAGCTCTGTTTGGGACATGTTGGATGCATATTGCACTGAACTGAAGTGCAGAACTGAATGCGACCGAGCACATCCCTAAGTCGCGGAAAGTGAAAAAAGCTGCAATTTTCGGTGATTACTGTGAATGAGATGGGTTCACCGAATAAGCGGTCGCAGATGACCAGTCGCAGTGGAGGGGTTTTCTGCTCTAAAATGTCACATACAGATCTGTTGAGAGCACTGTGACGTAGAGAATTTGACCAGTCACTAATTATGGTCACAATCCCTAGTCGTGTTCCCTTATCCCAAGAAGGTTTTTCAAGAAGAGGAGAATAAACAGTACATCTAGCTACCGGATCATCTAGACTCATGCTAATATCTTACAGAATGCACTCAGCTTTGCAAATTTTAGAGGCTCATCCTCGAACGAAAAGACCTACTCTGAACCGGGCAACTGAGGAGTAAAACGGCTCACCCACAAAAAAACCATGGGGGAAATAAATAATCCACTGACTGATTGTTCTCTTAAGCTTATATATAACCACTCTGTCTTGTCGTGCACAACAACTTGTTTTCCACCCCCCGTCTCTCATTTCCTCTTGACTCCCACATTGTTTTCCGTTATTAAACCCAGTGGGAACTTCGGTCGATCGTACCAGCTGTGATGTCAGCGGTGGAAATCCCGGCCAGGTACTCTCTAGTCCTTCCCCGACCAGCTTCGAAGTCTCACTAACCCCGCTATCACTGGCGAAAGCCCTCCTTCGTCCTCGATGCCGGTTCAAGCTGGCCACGTTCAGTGTGCCTACCTCGCCGCGCATAGAACAACAGGCGCATTTAGGTTGTACGCTTGAGTCCCTTGTCGTCGATGTGTTGCTTCCAGGATACGCACGCTGCAATGGCCGTTAGATTGTGATAAGTTGTCCCAACCAACTCACTTACTAGACTTTCAAGACGCGATTACTGAAAAGCTAGATGTAATCTCACCGGATAATACCAATCATCCCTGGTCGCTCATCAAGAATGTGTGACAGGAACAACTAACAATGTGGTCGGATGATTGCAGGTTTGAATTCGCATGACGGTCCCCATGATTTCGTACATACGGAGCCAGATTCCGTGATGAGGATTTTCACACAGTTGAACAGTCCCGCCCGGGTATGCCGGGGCTCAAATCTCAAGTCCCAGCCAGTCGTTTTACTTTGGCTGGCTCACTGTTCTCTGTGCTGACTGACAGACTATCATACATGCACACACATACACACACACATGCTAATTGGATCCACCACGCACTGTCAGTTTCTCATTGGCTAACTCTTACAAGCATGCTTTGTGAATACGTGCACCCTGTTGCCAATATGAACACTTCGCCGAGTACCACATGCCTTCCTCCTCTTCTTGATCACATTCTGTGGCTCGAGCTTGGAAGTGCCAATTACTAGATTTCATGATTCGGAGCATTTCTAGTCCGTGTTCCCAGTACAGTTAAACCGCACTACAAACGGTTAACATTTCGTTGGCCTGGTAAACTGTGACCTGTCTTGTCTTGTTGTGAGACCCTCGAGTTTCTGTTGAATCTCAGCTTTCTCAACGTTTGCCAGTCGATCCCAGCTGGAAGAGAGCACGACGAAACACAGCTCGTACCGAGACTAAGCAGAGATAGAGAAATATGTTTGTCACAATGTGTATCAGCGATGAAGCCTACTGTCACCGTGGGAAATTCCCGTAAGCTGTAGTTTCTCATTCGAGTCGCCAATAAGAAACCATGAGACTTGAGTGAAACCATCTGTGAAGTTGAGTATATACCAACTCACAGTCAGTGATGATGACTTCTCGAAAGCTGGGCGTCCAGCGTCGTCTTTACATCGTCTTTACACTTCCCGTAGTTTATTTAAACATATCCACCCACAGAGTTGGACATCTGCTAGGGAATGCAAGCTTTAAGAGGCCACAAGCGCTGGGCTCCAATGGCCTTATCCCAGCCCTATTTAACGAGGCTTGAATAAATCATGTTTGAGAAATTTGTGTATAGTTTCCGAAGGTCAGAGCATCACCCACACCCTGGTGGAGAAGGGTGGGGGGATAGTGGTTCAGTTATTTTCTACACCTTCAAGAAGGGGTCGTATAATGACTGCGTCAGTCATACGGGCATATGCTTTATCTCAATAGCGTGTAAGCTGACATACTGATTAAATATTCACTGTCCGACAGCTATTAGAGCACCGTTATACATCTCGAAGACCAACGATCATCCAGTCTGAACATTCGCGTGGCCTTTAACCCCGTCAGTGGGACTAGACTGTGACACTGTTCGTTGGGAAATAGACTGCCCGAGAATTGTGTTCCTTCTCAGGGAATGGTGTCGTCACACCTCGGGGCAGGTTGGGCCTACGGTCAGCTTTCATCCCCTCTCTCACCTTCAGAGGAGTACAACAAAATTTACCATACATTTATCTTCAATTCTGCTATAGAATATGTACGATAAAATACCTGGTCCGTTACCCCAAATGAATGAGTTGAACTCCACCCAGGGAAGAAATTTTTCTACTTGGAATATGCTGATGACATCGTCTGCACTGACATTGCAAAGCTCTCCAAACTGCTTGGCAAATGAAGCATCCAGATATGGTATACACTATACGCCTATCGAGTGCAATGCTCTTGCAAGACTGGTGATGACCAACTAGGCTTAGTCGATAATTCTTTGCACCTTCGAAGCCTGCATTCAACTAGAGGTGATTTTGAGGAAGAGATTCGATCACGAATAGTGATAGCCAGAGCAGCTTTAGGCAACCTGCGAAACCACCGTGACATCCTGTTATATCCTAAAGAATAGGTGTACAAAACCGTGGTTCTTATCCTTTTTCTTTAGGGTTGTGAGAAATAGCTACTTCCCTTGGCAACCTTCAGTGTTTGATAACCGGTTTTTTCGAGGTATTGCTCGCGTCTAGAGTGAAAAGTCGACTGAATAACGACAAGGATTTTCCTCATGTACTGCACGCTAAAGGTCGCCCTCTGACTGAAATGATCGCTCTACACTGCCTCCGATGGGTTGGACGTTTTACGTATGCCTAAGCACCGCCCACCTTTCGGTGCCATGTTCGCACGCGTTGGGAAGATTTGGAAGAAGCGAAGAAGCAGTCTAGCCGCGACCTGGTGTGGAGATATGAAGAAGTTGGTGTCCGTATTGGTTTCAGCTGGAACTTACCGGATTCCTGGCCGGTGGGCTGAAGAAGCTGATGGACTGTGCTCATGATGGAAGCCAGAATATGGTACAGCTTGGCCCTGGCACTCGTGTTCCATACATCCAAAACGGTCATGTAGGGAAGCAAAATGACGGATGACATTAAAGTGTACACTTTGAAAAAACAAATTGCTTATCAACAGTCACGCCCTTTCTGCCTTTTGGTTATTGTTGTTGGTCCGTTGCACCGTGCTTGGGTTCATATATATATATATATATATATATATATATATATATATATATATATATATATATATATATATGAATCATCTGGATGGTGAGTGTTTTTATGCGTCCCCGACTGGGCTTTTATAGCTGAATATTCAATCGGAGAGTGACATTTCTCAAGCTCAATAGCAGATGAGCTGTGAACCCGTTAATTTACAAAGATATTCACTGAATAATCCCATTTCATCACATAGAAAACCAACGAATGGCCGGCAAACTCCCTTTCGATATCTTCGATCACTTGTCCAGAACGGTTACATTTATAGGTTAGAAAGTATAGTTTCAGAACAATTTCGGCGTGCCAAAATATGATTGGATAGTCATGAAAACTGATCTTGTTTGGCTATGACATAGATCTGAGGAGTATTGTTGCTGTTCTGTGGTTGACACAGACTTTGTCTGTTATTTATGCTTTCCCACCCTATAAATGTAACTTCCATAGCCACGAGGACGATTTCGCTGGACACCAGCTTGTTCGCCATACGTTTTTTCCATACAAAATGGTTTTTCGTCCCTTTTAAAGATTTCATCCATTTATGAGAAATTACGGATTTACCTGATGTTTTTAAGTTTCCATGGAGAGAAGATTTTCATTTTGACCGGATAGCCCCTGTCACCAATTCACATTCTATAGGTACTAGCAAAATTTGAGCGATAGTGTAGTTTTGGAGTTGGTATGTCCTCGACACTAAACGTTAGAATTCGAAACAAACTTCCGATGTCATCCTGAAGAAGGTGCATCATCGGATTTCGTCAAGATTTTAAGACCCCATCATCGTGATCAAATCAAAGCTTCTATGGGACAATTGTAGTAAGTTAATCATCAAAAATGTTCGTGATTTTGCTACCGTAAGAACATATTACAAATGAATGGAAATATCCACGACAAGGAGATCACGGTTCCGATTGGAGGCGTACCTTGAAACAATGCATCAAATCAAACGGTCCTCTTAGGAGAACGTTGAAACTGACAGACTGAAAACATGCACCATCTCAGGCCGATGAATTCTTCATTGTTCATAGTGTCGTCGATGTTGCTCTGTGAACTTTGATAGTCATGATTTATTCCATCTCACATCAGCCGGCATAAGGATCTTTGTGACCCAAAAGCCGCAGAAATTGATTTCTTTCTCAACCGCTTACAAATCACCAGATGATGCAATGTCTTCTAAAGCTGTTTGTATTACTTTTGTTTCCATCTAGTAAGTTCAAATCAAATTGGCACTTTTACAGGAGGAATTTATTACGGCTGGAGCAGTATTTATGCTCCCGTGGCAAAAAGCACATACAATGAATTCTACTTTTGTAAAGTTGCAAATTATTCCTATTCAACCGTCCAATAATTTTTTCCATCAAGTATCCGCCAAACGAATCACGTTAACTAAGGCCAAATCATTTGAACCTCTCACAGAATGTTACAGATCCAGTATAAACAAACTTCAGTTACAGAGAGTTTTGAACTGTAAAATTTTGTCTAATGTTATATGAAAAGAATTACGAAAGTAAAGTACACAACGAAAGAAATAATTAACTATATATTTTCGCTCGAATTTCGACAACATTTGGTGACTAGTAACAGACAAGGAGGTGTGTTGAAAACAAACTGCTTTTGCGCCTTCTTCATGGATGAGAAACTAATCAGCCACAATTCAAGTACATCAGAGATAATGTGAGACGGTTTTTAACTCGTAGCATAGTCTGCTACGTCAACGTAAGCACGACGGTTTTCGGACCAGTGGCTGCACCCACCCAATGGACACAGACAGAAAAACACGCTACTATTGCAAAACACAACTTGCTGCATGAAGAAGACTGTTGTGTATCGCAGTGAAGCATGGACTACGAAATATACCGAGAGCAAGCAATAGGCTCCAACTCAGGACTAGAATCCGATCGGGTAATGAAACACGGAAAGACAGAGCCGAATTTGAACTTCACTCCACGGAAATGTGTAAGTACGATGAGTCTGTAATAAGGTGAAACAGACAAGTTCACTGCTCATTTGTAATCATCCTATTGACTTCAATTGAGAGATCTGAATCAGGAACAGATCGATTGCGACAATCGATCCCGTATACCGAGAACGGGGTGCATTAGAAAAAAATTAGTACCCGCATCTGTCACATGATCAAAAAAGAGCCAAAGTGCGCATGTAGTAGGGAAAATCGACGTAGAGAGAGTGCTGGCGTGAAAAAAACACAGCACACAGTTGTTCATGATCTACCTTTTTTGAATTATTCCCTTTATCAGTAACAGTCTACCTTGTTAGGAACCATAACCCATGGCGCAGGAGGCCAAATGGTTTAACGTGTATATTTGCCACCTCGAAGGTTGTAGGTTCGAGGTCCACAACCGTCGGTCAGTCTTGTGGCAGACAGTTATCCACTTTTGTCCGGCTCGTTACCATACCTGAATTGTTGGGACCTTATTTGGTTCTTCATTTCGAGTCGCAGAGTAGGGTTGCCGGTTATTTCTAATAATGCCGCGAGCCCTCCAAGTTATGAGATATACACCTCTTCAACTAGGCTCACGCGCAAGCATAAAAGTTCTTCGCATATCTAACCATCTCACTCGGTTATCTCCGTCTCTCTTCTTCGTCAGGATCTTCAATCATGCGGCAATCTACTATTCAGCATTTAAGGTGTACACTCATCCAGATGTCTTCAGTGTCATTCAGTCCTTTCACGATCTCGTGATCCTTCTGATGTATCAGTGCTCAGCACTGACTGCCTACACAAAATGAAACCCAATAAATAGCACAATAGAATCACAAGTAAAACACCACTAGTCCCTCATTCGTCCATACTTCACCCAGTTTAAGGAGAGACACAAACGTCTTAGCAAACTTGTGCACCCATAAAATTTTGAGTTTGAACAAGTGCCATTCCTGTTTTTATTGTCAGAAAGGTTTCGCTTGTTTTTATCCTGGTCTCTTTGGTGATTTGACGGTCTCCGGAAGAAAGGTTTTAAGACATTTCATTGAAGCTGTCTGGTTGTTAATCACATTCCCCTGACCGATCCAGAAGGTCTGAGTGAACTCCACTTAAACCTCAGCCGGAAGATTTGACAAATGATTCTTGTGAACCCTGAGCGTCAACCATTTGCCAATCTATCCTCTGGCATTCCTATTGTTGCTCCACAAATATCAGTCCATTATCTTCTGCCAATTCCACGCACCTATGAGCCAACTAAAAGGAAAAAGTAAACTCGTAAGGGAGGGGAAGAGCAGCCTGTTTGTGGCCGGCAGCGGTCAGACGATCATCATGATGAGGTTTAGACCATTCCGTAACGAGTTCGAAGCCTGTAACCACGGACGCGACCGATCACTGTCCGCAATTCCAATTGACCCTGAACGTCCTGAAATATTGGACGATCAGTATACATTGGAACGAACGTGAAGGTAAAATAAGGTACCAATTGCCGCATTTCAATTGTCAACGAAGTGTTGAAATGTTGGGGTTATAAGATCTGTTGCTTTTGGTTAGACTGAGGTTTTTGTTTACAAAAGAACCGTGAAAACAGTTTTTTAGAATCCAGTGTGAGAAATGAGTGTCAAAAGATGACTGAATGCAAGAAGAAACTCTGTCTCTTCCAGGATGCGATAGAAGTGTTAATCTTACCAGTCACGTTATACGTTCTTTGGACTAACTAGAGTAGATGGGTTCGATTCATTCGTTTTGGACAATCCTCAGAAAAAAAATCCACCTGTTTTGTAGCAGCCCACTAACTCTAGTGAGGATACGGCTGGTTTTGAACCAGTTAGATTTATTGCTATAAAAACGACAGTTTATGTATGATGCTTAGTGGTAATAGCCAAATCCTGGTCCGGAAACGCATTAGTCCACTTGTCTATCACAGTCAGCTCTTTTGAGTGGTAAGTTTGGTTATGTATCCAAATTGGGTCTTTTCCGTTCAGACGACAGACTGCATTTGATTGGTCCTTTGGTCCACTTTGCACGCTCCAATATTGTCCTGGATCAAGGACAGGCGAAGACGTGCTGGTTGCTCACCAAACCGTTGTGCGATTTCTAATGGAAACAGGCAGTCTGTTGGTAATGTGCGAGCGCATTCCTTCACACCTTCCATCTGTGAGTAAGTCATGGTGAAATAAAAGCTGCCGGACGGGGAAATGACCGGCAGCCGCGAGATTCGAACGTGGAACGAACGTGCCTAAATGTTCTGTGGAAATTCAAATTGTCACTTATTTTCCTCGCGATGAACGTTGTCTTCCTAAATTTCTTCTAGTCTATCGACCAAAAGGTCGTAGTGTTGTTTGCTTTAGGTTTTCTGGTCAACTAAGGACCGGCGGCAAGTTGTGATCTTGGTTGCCGTGTTAAATTTTCCCGGAACTTGGAAGTTTTGAAATTAGCGAACAGTCGAATACGCGAAAATTTCAGAATTATGGAGGTGAAAATCACTGTAGTTGGTTTTCATCGCAAATGAGTGGAAGCTGCTCGTGCCAGAAGCAATTCATTTTGCCCGAGTGTTGAGCTTATTGCATAATCCACAGGCATTTTTTGCATCGAGCGTTCAGCCGTGTACTGTTCGTCCCATTGGGAAGTGACCGACTAGGCTAACCCAGTGATTAAAACCAGAACAGTTCCCGTGCTTCATTGGACCAGTGGTTTTTGCACATCACTGGATATTCACTAGCGTTATTCACACCCGACTGGTCGTACCGCGGTATCTCAGCTGGTAGAGCATCTGGTGAGTGGAATGTCATTGGTTTGAATACAGCTCGCGGCGTTGAACTTTATGAAGTGGAAACTGCAAGCGGATTTTCTGTTATCTAAGATCCAGGCTCCTTGCATGAGTCATAATTTCTGTTCCGTATATCTTTGCTTGGTGCATAAAGCGAAAACAATTCCAATACATTTTGGTACATGCAACTGCCTCTTTTGGCCCAACAGGAAATTCACAGTTGATGGCAGATAGGTTCACAAGAGAAAATATATCGGGTCGTTCCATAATCATGACTTTCTCGTCATGGTCGCGTGAAGGTCGGTAGT